>JAESUZ010001100.1:0-41640 GCA_017311185.1 Proteles cristata cristata | reverse complement strand
TCATGTTGTTGCTGAACCTTTAAATAAAGACACCAAAGCCAACAGGACAGAGATGCCTGCCTGGTGATCAGAAAGAATTTCGGGGCTCTCTCATTCTCTTTCTCCAACACTGTCTATCCTTCAGGGATCCCTGGACCTGTCGGAGCCGGCGCGGCCTCTGACAGGAGTTCTCTGTGCTTCTTGAATTTCAACGTCTACTTCCCTCCTCAGGTTGGGGAAGTTCTCTGCTATAATTTGTTCCAGGACTCCTTCAGAACCTTTCCCTCTCTCTTCCTCTTCTGGGATTCTTATGGTATGGATATTGTTCTGTTTGATTGTATCGCTGAGCTCTTGAACTCTTCTTTCATGTTCCTGCAGCAGTTTATCTCTTTTTTTTCCTCAGTTTCTTCTTTTTCTATAATATTGTCTTCTAAATCACTTATTCTCCTTTCTGCCTCTTCAGTCCGTGCATTGATGCCTCCAGTTTACTATGTATCTCTTTTATCGCATTTTGTAATTCATCATAACTATTCTTAAGCTCCATGATGTTTATAGCCATAGTTTCTTTGATGTCCTTCATGCTTTTTTGAAACCCAGCTAGTAATTTTATGATTATTTTTCTAAATTCTTGTTCAGTGATGTTTATATCTGTTTTGAGCACTTCTTTAGCTGTCATTTCTTCCTGGAATTTCTTTGGAGGCGAGCTCTTTCGTTTCATCATTTTGGTTAGCTTTCTATCTCTTGTTAGTTTTAGAAGCTTGTTATGCTCTCTGCACCTGTGAGCGTTGCTGTACCCAAGAAGGCTCCTTGACTGTCCATGGCCTACCCATTCAGAATGTGTTCTTTGAATATATCTCTTGGTCTCTCTCATTGAGACCGTGGTTATTTTATTTTCCTACTCGTAGTGGTATTTGGGACTCTCCACCATGTGCACTTTGGCTTGTTTCTTGAGGTGGCCCTGGAGAAGAAAACAGACAGACAAACACACAGGGATCAAAGGCACACAAACTCACAGAGAAATCCAACAAACACGCAAACCAAAAGGGAAAATGAAAAAGTAAAGAGAAAAGAGGTAGGAGGGAAGGCAAATAATAAAAAAATAAAAATACATAGAATAAAAAGAAGAAAAGAAAAGGAAAAAAAGAAGTATCCCAATAGACAAAGAACAGTTTAAAGCATATAACCAGATTTCCCAGCTACACATAACATCCGGGTGTATACCGTGCTGGTTGAAGAGCATAGAGAAAGAGAGAAATGACAGGGTGGGATGAGGCGAAATTGGAGATGAAATGAGCAGGCAGAAGGAATAAGAAGCTTTTTTCAAAGAGCAAAAGAGTGGAATATGGTTGGAGAAGAAGAGAAAAAAATGCCGATGCTGTTATCCAGAGAAACTATATAGCCTGATTACTCCAGAGAGAAAGAGATGAAAGTGAGTAGGTGTAGAATTTACATCTAGAGAATGGATTAAATGTGACTGTTTAAGCAGACTAGTGACCAGAATTAATCAGGGCAGTGCATCCATGTTGGTCTTGCCCCGGCTCCGGTTAAAAAAAGAAAAAAAAAAAGGAAGAGGGCAGCTCTCTATCAGGGATGAGTGTGGTTTGATCCAATGCATCTGGCGAGAGTCCTGCCTTGGCGGTTGTGGGGAGAAGAGTGTAAGCGCTCCAGTCCCTTCTTCAACCAAGTGCTGCAACTCACTTTTTTGGGTTTGTAAACTCCCTGTGCCAGGGGCGCAGCCAAGGTGGGCCTGCTCTATATCCCAGGCCAGGCCTTTTTTCCAGTCCTAGTCTGCACGCCCCATTGAAGTTACCGGAGACATAAACTTCCAGGCCATCCCCTCAGGGCAGTCCCAAGCCTCTTGCCTTTCCCCTGGGGATTGAGCCAGAAGCTGCTGTTCCCGTCTCCTCCAGGTCTGGTTGGTGAGGGAGGAGCAGTTTCATCTCGGGGTCACCTAGGATGAGTGCATCCCGCCCAGGGTCAGCTGGAGAGTAGGAAACCATGTCCCTCTGTGTCCCATTGCCCGAAACAAGAACTTGCTGGCAAATCTCCCAGTTTTAAGCCCTTCGCCTCCTCTCTAGGGATCCCGCCAAGCCAGAAGCACAGAGGTGCGGCTGTAGAGCAGCCCCTGCAGGTGGCGCAGGCGAGCGGGGAGCAGTTTCCCCAGGCATTGCCTGGGATGAGTGAGACTCGCCTAGAGTCAGCTGGAGAGCATGAAACTGGATTCCTCTGTGTCCCGAGTGGAGATTTTTCTCTTCTCCAGGGACAGGGACAGTGTCTTGAGCAGTTTCGGCCACTCTCTTTCCCCTCTAGACTCCTTGAAGAGGGGGATCACCCCCATCCCTCTGTGTCTCTGGTCCTGGCCCAATTTTATCTTCTCCAGTTCGCATTCACGCTATAAGGTTTTCTCAGGGGACTCTGTCTCCTTTTCCTCCCAAACTACTGATTCTGTAAGGGCTCCTATGGCTTCAGGCATTCTCCGTGCCAGATATGGGGGGCGAGTGCAATGTACGGAGTTCCCTACTTCTCCACCATCTTGCCCCCTCCTCCTCTAGTTTCTTGAAATACACCTGGAGAGCAATGTACTTTCCTCCTAGGACTTCCTTTGCCACATCCCAAAGAGTTTGGATTGTTGTCTTTACATTTTCATTTGTTTACATACATATATATTTTTCATTTCTCCCCTAATTGCTTCATTGGCCCATTTATTCTTTAGTAGGGTGTTCTGTAACTTCCATGTTTTGAGGTTTTCCAGACTTTTTCCTGTGATTGATTTCAGCTTTCATTGCATTGTGATTTGAAAGCGTGCATGGTATGATCTCAAGTTTTTAATATTTATTGTGGGCTGCTTTATGACCCAGTATGTGATCTGTCTTTGAGAATGTACCATGCGCACATGAGATGAAAGTGAATTCCATGCCCTCAGGATATAGAGTTCTAAATATATCTGTCAAAACCATCAGGTCCAATGTGTCATTCAACTCCAGTGTATCTTTAGTGATTTTCTGTCTAGTTGATCTATCCATTGCTGCAAGTGGATTATTAAAATTCCATGCCATGAATCCCACAAAGGACACAATGACTCTAAACCCACATATTTCAATAATAACACTGAATGTATAAGGACTGAATGCTCCAATCAAAAGACATAGGGTAGCAGAATGGATAAAAAAACCAAAATCCATCTATTTGCTGTCTACAAGAAGCATTTTAGACTGGAAGGTCCCTTCAGATTAAAAGTAAGGGGATGGAGAAATATATATCATGCTGCTGGAATTCAGAAGAAAGCTGGAGTACCTATACTTCTATCAGACAAACTGCACTTTAAATTAAAGACAATAACAAAGGATGAAGAAGGGTGTTATATATTAATTACAGGGTCTATCCATCAGGAAGAACTAATAATTATAAATGTCTACGCACCAAATATGGGAGCACCTAAATACTTAAAACAATTAATGACAAACAGAAACAATCTTATAGATAAGAATGTGTTAACAGCAGGGGACTTTAATACTCCACTTACAGCAATGGATAGATGAATCAGACAGAAAATCACTAAAGAGACAATGGACTTGAATGACACATTAGACCAGATGGATCTGACATATATATTTAGAACTCTACATCCTAAGGCCAGGGAATTTACTTTCTTCTCAAGTGTGCATGGCACATTCTCTAAGACAGATCACATACTGGGACATAAAGCAGCCCTCAATAAATATAAAAGAATTGAGATCGCACCAAGCACACCTTCAGATAACAATGCTTTGAAACTTGAAATAAATCACAGGAAGAAGTCTGGAAAACCTCCAAAATCATGGAGGTTAAAGAACACCCTACTAAAGAATAAATGGGCCAATCAGGCAATTAGAGAAAAAATGAAAAAATATAGGGAAACAAATCAAAACGAAAAAACAACAATCCAAACTCTATGGAAATCGGCAAACGCAGTCCTAAGAGGAAAGTACATTGCACGCCAGGCTTATTTCAAGAAATTAGAAAAATTGCAAGTACAAAATCTAACAGCCCTCGTAAAGGAACTTGAGGGAGAGCAACAAGAGCACTCCAAACCCAGTAGAAGAGGAGAAATAATAAAAATCAGAGCAGAAATAAACAACATAGAGATGAAAGAAACAATTGAACAGATCAATGAAACCAGGAGTTGGGTTTTTGAAAAAATAAACAACATTGACCAACCTGTAGCCAGGCTTCTCAAAAAGAAAAGGGAGAGCACTCAAATAGACAAAATCATGAATGAAAATGGACTGATTACAGCCAAGCCCTCAGAAATACAAGCAATTATCAGGGAATACTATGAAAAATTATATGCCATCAAATTGGAAAACTTAGAAGAAATGGACAAATTCCTAAACACACACTCACTACCAATATTCACACCGGAAGAGATAGAAAATCTGAACAGACCCATAACTAGTGACGAAATCGAATCAGTTATCAAAAATCTCCCAACAAATAAGAGCCCTGGGCCAGATGGCTTCCCTGGGGAATTCTACCAGACATTTAAAACAGAATTAATACCCATTCTTCTCAAGCTATTCCAAAAACTAGAAATCAAAGGAAAACTTCTGGACTCATTTTATGAAGCCAGCATCACTCTGATTCCCAAGCCAGACAGAGACCCAGCAAAAAAAGAGAACTACAGGCCAATATCCTTGATAAATACGGATGCAAAAATCCTCAACAAGATCCTTGCAAATCGAATCCAACAGCACATAAAAAGAATTATCCACCAAGATCAAGTAGAATTCATTCTTGGGTTACCGAGCTGGTTCAGTATTCGCAAATCAATCAATGTGATCCATCACATCAACAAAAGAAAAGATAAAAACCATATGATCCTGTCGATAGATGCAGAAAAAGCATTTGACAAAATACAGCATCCCTTCTTAATAAAGACTCTTGAGAAAGTCGGGATAGAAGGAACTTACTTAAACATCATCAAAGCCATCTATGAGAAGCCCTCAGCTAACATCATCCTCAATGGGGAAAAACTGAGAGCTTTCCCCCTGAGATCAGGAACACGACAGGGATGTCCACTCTCACCACTGTTGTTTAACAGAGTGCTGGAAGTCCTAGTATCAGCCATCAGACAACAAAAGAAAATCACAGGCATCAGAATTGTCAAAGAGGAAGTCAAACTTTCACTTTTCATAGATGACATGATACTGTACATAGAAAACCCGGCCGACTCCACCAGAAGCCTACTAGAGCTGATCCATGAATTCAGCAAAGTTGCAGGGTACAAAATCAACGTACAGAAATCGGTTGCATTTTTATACACCAGCAGTGAAGCAACAGAAAGAAAAATCAAGAAACTGATCCCATTCACAAAAACCATAAAATACCAAGGGATAAACCTAACCATAAATATAAGAGATCTGTATGATGAAAACTATAGAAAACTTATGAAGGAAATTGAAGAACACACAAAGAAATGGAAAACCATTCCATGCTCATGGATTGGAAGAATAAATATAGTTAAAATGTCATTACTACCCAAAGCAATATACATTCAATGTAATCCCAATCAAAACTGCACCAGCATACTTCTCAAAACTAGAACAAACTATCCTAAAATTTGTATGGAACCACAAAAGACCCCGAATAGCCAAAGTAATATTGAAGAAGAAAGCCAAAACGGGAGGCATTACCATCCCAGACTTTAGCTTCTAGTACAAAACTGTCATCATCAAGACAGTATGATATTGGCACAAAACAGACACATAGACCACTGGAATAAAATAGAGAACTCAGAATTGGACCCAAAAGTATACAACCAATAATCTTTTACAAAACCGGAAAGAGTATTCAATGGAAAAAAGCCTCTTTAACAGATGTTGCTGGGAGAAAGGGACAACAACATGCAGAAGAATGAAACTACATCATTTTCTCACACCATACACCAAAATAAAATCAAAATGGATAAAGGACTTGAATGTGAGACAGGAAACCATCAAATCCCAAAGGAGAAAGCAGGAAATAACCTCCTTGACCTCAAGCAATCTCTTACTTGATGTATCCCCAAAGTCAAGGGAATCAATAGCAAAAATGAACTATTGGGACCTCATCAAGATTAAAAGCTTCTGCAAGACAAAGGAAACAATTCATAAAACTAATAAGCAACCAACGGAATGGGAAAAGATAGTTGCAAATGACATATCAGATAGAGTGCTAGTATCCAAAATCTATAAGAAACTCACCAAACTTCATACCCAAAAAGCAAACAATCCAGTGAAGAAATGGGCAGAAGAGATGAACAGACACTTCTGCAAGGAGGACATCCAGTTGGCCAACAAACACATGAAATAATGCTCAGCATCCCTCCTCATCAGGGACATAGAAATCAAAACCACACTGAGATACCACCTCACGCCAGTCAGGATGGCTAAAATGAGCAAATCAGAGGACTCTAGATGCTGGCAAGGATATGGAGAAACGGGAACCCTCCTACAGTGTTGGTGGGAATGTAAACTGATGCAGCCCCTCTTGAAAACAGCGTGGAAATTCCTTAGAAAATTAACAATAGAACTCTCCTATGACCAAGCAATAGCCCTGTAGGAATTTATCCAAGAGATAAAGGAGTGGTGATGCATAGGAGCACACGTACCTCAATGTTCATAGCAGCACTCTCCACAATAGCCAAAACATGGAAAGAGCCTGTGTGTCCATCAACTGATGAATGGATCAAGAAGATATGGTTTATCAGTACAATGGAATAGTACATGGCAATGTGAAAGAATGAAATCTGGCCATGTGTAGCATCGTGGATGGACCTTGAGGGTGTTATGCTGAGTGAAATAAGTCATGCAAAGAAGGACAGCTACCATATGTTTGCACATATAGGAGGATTAGGAGGAACTTAACGAAGGACCATGGGGGAGAAGAAGGGGAAAAATAGTGGGAGAGATGGAGGGATACAAACCATGAGAGACTCTTGAATGCTGAGAACAAACTGAGGGCCGATGGTAAAGGGGGGAGTGGCAGGGGGGTGATGGGCATGGAGGAGGGCACTTGTGGGATGAGCACTGGGTGTTATATGGAAACCAACTTGACAATAATCTGTTTAAAATTAATTTTAAAAAATCAATGAGGTCTGAGTATCTAATGTAAAACATAGTGACTATAGTTGGTAACACTCTCTTCTATAATGATATTTGCTGAGAGAGTAGAACATAAAAGTTCTCACCAAAAATAAAATTGAGGAGATGGATGTGTTAAGTAGTTAATTTGGTATCAAATCACCACATGTGCACTTTAAATATCTTATAATTTTATGTGTTAATTATTCCTTAATAAAGCTGAAATAAACAGAAAAATAAAATTAATAAAATAAAATTCCCTGCTATTAGCACATTCTTATCAATAAGATTGTTTCTGTGGGGGGTAGGGGGGATGGGCATGGAGGAGGGCACTTGTGGGGATGAGCACTGGGTGTTATGTGGAAACTAATTTGACAATAAACTCTTTGTAAAAAAAAAAGAACTTAGAATTATTAAAAAAATAAGATTGTTTCTGTTTTTGATTATTTGTTTTGTGTATTTGGGTGCTCCAAATTTGGTGCATAGACATTTATAATTGTTAGCTCTTCCTGATTGATAGACCCTGTAGTTATTATATATGCCCTTCGTCATCTCTTGTTACTGCCTTTACTTTGATGTCCAGTTTGTCTGATAGAAGTATTTTTAATCCAGGTTTCTTTTGACCTCCAGTAGTACGATGGATATTTCTCCATCCCTTACTTTCAATCTGAAGGTGTCCTCCAGTCTAAAATGAGTTTCTTGTAGACAGCAAATAGATGGATTTTGGGTTTGTTTGTTTGTTTTATCCATTCTGCTACCCTATGTCTTTTGATTGGAGCATTCAACCCATTTACATTCAGTGTTATTATTGAAAAACATGGGTTTAGAGTCATTTTGTACTCTGTAGGGTTCCTGCTTGTGGTGGTGCCTCTGGTACCTTGTGTTCCTTGCAACACTTCCCTCAGAGAGTTCCCCTCAGGATTTCTTGTAGGGCTGGTTTAGTGGTGACAAATTCTTTCAATTTTTGTTTATTTGGGAAAACCTTTGTCACTCCTTCTATTCTGAATGACAGGCTTGCTGTCATTCAGAAGGATTAGGATTCTTGGCTGCATATTTTTTCTGTTCATCACATTGAAGATTTCCTGCCATTCCTTTCTGGCCTGACACGTTTCTGTAGATAGGTCTGTCACCACTCTGATAGGTTTCCCTTTGTATGTTAGGGCCCTTTTCTCCCTAGCTGCTATCAGAATTCTCTCTTTGTCCTTATATTTTGCCAGTTTCACTATGATATGTCGTGCAGAAGATCGATTCAAGTTATGTCTGAGGGGAGTTCTCTGTGCCTCTTGGATTTCAATGTCTGTTTCCTCCCCCAGATTGGGGAAGTTCTCAGCTATAATTTTCAAGTACCCTTTCAGTGCCTTTCCCTCTCTCTTCCTCTTCTGGAATTCCTATGATAGGAATATTGTTCTGTTTGATTGTATAACTCAATTCTCCGACTCTCCTTTCTTGCTCCTGGATCAGTTTCTCTTTCTTTTTCTCAGCTTCCTCTTTTTCTATAATTGTGTTTTCTGAATCACTTTGTCACCTTTCTGCCTCTTCTCATGCATTGGACGCCTCCATTTTATTATGTATCTCATTTATAGTATTTTTAAATTCATCACAACTATTTTTAAGCTCCATAGTCTTTGTAGCAATAGCTTGTTTGATGTCTTCCATGGCTTTTTCAAGCCCAGCGATTTATTTTATGACTATTGTTCTAAATTATTGTTCAGTTTTGTTGCTTATATCTGTTCTGAGCAGTTCTTTAGCTGTCATTTCTTCCTGGTATTTCTTGGGGGAGATTTCTTCCGTTCCATCATTTTTGTTAGCTTTCTATGTCTTGTTAATTTTAAAAGCTTGTTATGCACTCTGCCCCTTTGAATGCTACTGTGTTAAAGAGGGCTCTTTGACTGTCCATGGCCTGTCTTTTCACGAAGTGTTCTTTGAATGGTGTCTCTTGTTGAGACTTTGGTTATTTTATTTCCCTACTTGTAATGGTATTAGGGACTCTCCATCCTGTGTACTTTGGCTTGTTGCCCTGGAAAGGAAAACAGACAAACAGGGAACAAAGCACACACACGCACAAACAAGTTAAACCAGCAAACCAAAAGGAAAATAAGACAAAACAAAAATAAAACAGCAAAAGACAGTCTTAAAGCATAAAACCACAAGTCCCTTCTACAAATAAAGAGTAGTGTGCTGATGGAGGAGCATATACAAAGAGAGAAATAACAGGGGTGGCAGGGTGGCTCAGTCAATTAAGCGTCCAACTTTGATTCAGGTCATGATCTCACGGTTCATGGGTTCGAGACCCACATCGGGCTTTGTGCTGACAGCTTGCTCAGAGCTTGAAGCCTGTTTCAGATTCTGTATCTCCCTCTCTCTCTGACCCTCCCCTGCACATGCTGTCTCTCTCTCTCTCTCTCTCAGAAAAAAATAAAACATTAAAAAAAGAGAGAGAGAAATAACAGGGGTTGGGAGAAAGAGAATTAACAGTGACCAGGCAGAGAGACTAAAAGGCTTAATTCAGATAAAGAGAAAGGAGAATATGGCAGGAGGTAAGGAGAATAGAAAAGACAAAAAAAAACAAACAAACAAACAAAAAAAAACGAAGATAATGTTACCCAGAGAAACTATAATCTGATTATTTCAGAGAGAGAGAGAAAGGAAGGTAATGATGGAGATAGAACATGCATCAAGCAAATGGATTATATATGCCTGATTAAGTGAACCTATAACCAGAAAACCGGAGAGAGGGGAGAGAAGGGGAGAGAAATAGATGAGGTAAGGGAGAATATCTAAATAGCAAGCATTGATCTAGAGTCAATCACGGCAATTCGTCAATGTTGATATTGGGGGAGGGGCTGCTTCCATATCCGGGTTCAAGTAACCAAGCAACTACCTAACGCAGATGGGTGTGGTTTGTTGTAGGCGGATCTTGCCTCCCCTATGAGTCCCTCGGGCCCACCTTGGCCCACCTTGGTGGTTGTCGGGGGAAAGATGGCGACGCACCAGTCCTCTCAAACCAGGCGTAGCAAAGCACTATTTTGGGTCAAATCTCACTGTGCCGTGGACACAGCCAAGGTGGGCCGTGTTTTATGTCCTGTGCCCAGTGTCGTTTCCAGATCTTACTTGGTTTGCAGTAATAATACCGCCAGGAGTGTAATCTCACAAGCCAGGCACTTCCTACCGGGGGATCAGGGGATTGAGTATGGGACTGGCTCCTGTTGAATCCGACTGCGACTCTGGCCTCCTGGCACTGGGCCCAAAGAAATCTCCGTAGCTAAAGGCGGGATTTCTCTCCAAAAGCCCTGCAGCTAGAGATGGGATGATACAATTCCTCTCTGCCCGGCTGTGCTTTTTTCTCCCTTCCAGGTACCCTTCTAAGATTCCCCAGCCGCTTTTTTCCCCCTTTTTGTCTCTCTGCAGACAGGGCTCCCTCCCCTCTGTGCCTGCGTGCCCTGGCCCGTTTTTGTCTTCTCCAGTTCACAATCACGCACCTATGAGGCTGTCTTTTTAGTGGACTCTGTCTCTTTTCCTCCCAGTCTCTTGTGTTCAGAGGTTTTTTTTGTTTGTTTGTTTTGTTTTGTTTTGTTTTGTTTTGTTTTGGGTTTTTTTTTTTTTTTTTTTGGCTTCACCCCTTCTTTGTTTGAAAGATGCAGGCAGGAGATAGCGAACTCCCTACATCTCCACCATCTTGCTGCCCCGCTCAGGTCTGTGGATTATTAATGGTTGCCTGATCAAACTCTACACAAACGAGAGCTTTGCTTTTCTTTCTCCAGTCTAGTCAAGAGATAGGATTCACTGGCTTCTCTTTTCAAAGCATTCTGGTCACGAGGTTCTTTTTAGGATAAGATTTCTATTTCCTGTGAGATATGTAAGACACAGATTTTTATTCTCATTTTATTAGGTGGGAAGCTAAATCTTGGAAAAATTAAAATGAGTTTTCCTAGGATTTTTCACAGTTAATAAGTAATTAAAATCCGAATCTTGATTTATTGTCTAATATGCTTAGCCTCTTATCATTTTCTGTTTTTCAGTCATAAGGCATGGTTCTCTGAATTTATTTTCATATTTATCCCAGGAAGTTAGTCATTTGATTGGAATTCTTCTTACTCAATGATTGTAGGTCATATTGCTGACAATTTAGATGGAGAATAGATTAGCTTATTTAACCTATGTAAATACAGTTTTGAGCCTTGCAGTTTTACAACTATTGTTGGTTAACATACTAGGAAGAAAATAAAATTTATGGGTTAAGCAATTAACTTTATTGGATGGCATGAACAATCCTAATGTTATACCCCCAGATCACAGTATCCTCAACGACCAGAGACCACCGGGGAGACTGAGTCACGCATGCAAAGGCAAAGGGCTTTATTATGGGCTCGAGCTCGGACTCACAGACTTTACCAGTGCAGTGGATCCGTGCTGTGAGTCCAGAACAAACGAAGAGTAGGGTTTTTATAAGGTTTGTGACGGGGGAGTTACAGAAGTTGTGACGCAAGAACAGTGATCCAGTCATAATTATACAGCATTATTGACAGCGGGTTTAACCATACATTGTTATCCAGAGTATCTGTTACTTTTGGCAGGATCCATTTACAATATTCAGGGTACCCTTAAATTCAACCAACCATAGAGTGAGCCTGTTAACTTTTACATTAGGCAGCTGAGATTTATCTATAGTTGCTGGCCTTTCTTGATTGGGCGTTGCCAAGGTAGTGTGGTGGAGTGAAATGGTGGGCAGTTTCTTCAGCCTTGGGCAATGTGTAGCTGCCTGATAGTTTCGGGGAAGCTGAAACTTAGGCCTTCTAGTTTAGAGGGGAAACTTAAGGCCTGTCACGGAGTTTGTATGGTTTGGACTTGTGTCCTTACACTAATAAAGGTAGTATAACTAATGTCTTAATCATTGATGGTGCTGAGTTCTTTGGTCATATATCTTTATAACATCTGCTAATGGGTATATGTTGGTAGTGTTGATTCTAAGACATGTTTATTAAAAAATTGAGTGTAATAAATTGATTTTTCTAGTACAATTTTTACTTGAAATAGTTGTAAAACTCCTCTGTCTTTTATACCAAACATGGTAAAGGGGTTTTTATTTCATAGCAGCTTTTTTCCCCCTAATATTTTCATAATTTTTGCTTTTATAGCCAAATGCTATAAATTTTTCCCATAGATTTTAGTGTGACCGTTTAAGTGAAAGGGAATAATTTTTGTGATCCAGAAATGTGATTTCACTGAAAGCAAACTATTTTTATTATGCCTTTGAATTGTATAATCTTCAAGCAGAATTTTTGGTATTAATCTTATTATGCCTGTCATGCTCTCGCCTTTGAACTGACTTTGTCATTGTTTACAGAGAGGCATGAGCAGCTTCCAGGAATGGAGGTAGTGATTTAAAATATCAAATTTGTATATTTAAAGACCTTTCAAATTTCAAAATTTACAGCAGTTTTGAGTCCATTTTATGCTGAATATTAAGACCTTTTTTTTTTTAAATGTAATCACTCCTCACTGTCTTGTTAATATAGCCTTTTCCTTAAAAACAATGGCAAGTGTTAAATTTGTTACATTGCAAATTTGCCAAAGAGAAAAAGTTTCAAGAGTTGCTTTTTTAAAAGTAATCCAGGAATATTGCCAAAGTCTAATTTTAATTCCATTTCCTTTTGTAGTACTTAGATTTTTGTTGTTATGCTTCTAGTCTTACTAGTCAGAATGATTGGAGACTATAATATTGCCTAAATAATGAGAATATTTAGTAGGAAAGCAGCTTGACAGGTATTCTTTGACATCAATTTTGTTGTCACTTTATTGCTGGTAATTTCAGAAGATTATTTTTGAATATCAGAAAAAGTTATGTAAACATGAAATTCTATTGTTTTGCTTTCTAATATCATCCAAGACTATGTAATAAGTATAGGGAGGAAATATTTTTAGACTTGTAATTCCTTAAAGCCTTTGTAATAAGACAGACATCTCCTTTAGGTTTAGAGTTAAATAGTAGAAAGCTTCCCACAAACTGTTAAAATAAAGATTGTGCCCTTCTTGTAGGTGGCCCCAGAAGAATTTAAGACCAGCATTGGCCGTGTGAATGCATGTTTGAAAAAGGCTCTCCCAGTCAATGTGAAATGGCTGCTCTGTGGTTGTCTCTGCTGCTGTTGCACACTGGGTTGCAGCCTGTGGCCTGTAATTTGTCTCAACAAAAGAGTGAGTAACCATTTTATTGTGTAACCATAAGAGCTAACATTTATTGAACAGTTGTATATGCCAACTACTTTACATGATTTTTTAAATTCTCATAACAATGCTATCCTCATTTGAGAGGCAGACCTGGGGACAGAGAGCTAAAGTCATGTGCCCAGCCTTTATTAACACTTTGTTAGTTAATATGAGTTCCCACCGTTTAAAATAAGTGAAATATAAATGGAGTACAGGAGTAAATACAAATGTAACTAGGCTACTTACTCCTTTTACAAAACCCAAAGCTGTGATTTAAACTGTTTCTAAGCTACAAATATGAGAGTGTGTCTTCTGATCTAAGGAAAAACAAAAGTGAGAGTCACCCTACAGAGTTGGGGGGAGATCCTGCTTCGTTTTAAACATGTTGAAAGAATATTATAAGACATTACTAGTTATGTCATAGATTTAAGACTAATATCTTAATTTCATCTTCTTTAGAACTTTATTTTTGTCTTCAGAATGCTTTTATTTTCATTGGAAAGAAGGAAGCTACCATGTACCACATTGATGACTTCATTTAAACTTTTAAATAGTAACTAGCCTACTGAACCATCTTCACAATTACAGTACCTTGTACAGCTTTAATTAATGGTACAGTTGTTTCATAAAGGCCAAAAATATTACCAGTTATTTATTCCTCTCCATTCTTTATCCTGCCCTTTTTAATGTGTACTTCAAAAAGGAAAATAATGAAACACTGCCATCCCTATGACTTTTTGAATGGAAAAGTTAAACATTTTGTTGATTCTTAAGTACCACTAGGTCAGAGCTTAACTTTAAGATGAGATTATCATGTTTAAACGTGTATTCTGTATTTTCAAATGGCTTTCTAGAAGAGAAAATAATTGACAGCATAAATTTACTTCATCGTCATATCTTTTAACAACTACAAAATAGTGATTCCTATCCATTCCCCTTATTTTAAAGCCTCAGTGTGAATTAATTATGATTTAGATTTTTTATCTCACAAATACAGCTAATTTTAATTACTTAAGAACAGATTTTTTTGGTTTTAATATTCTCCAGGATCTATCTTTTTTATTGATGACCTGTTTGCTCTTGGCCTGTTTATTGTTACTTTCACTGCAGGTCCTGAAATAGAAGCATTTTTTTTGGTCATGTGCCTTTACTATGAGAACTTGTGATAGAATATTCATTGGAAAGTGAGATTAATACTGACCCTCTGATTTCACTCTAGCCCCCATTACTTTGGTTAATTAATTATTCATATTGAAGTTGAGGTATCAGTGCACAGATCTTCCTCAACTTACAATGGGGTTATGTCCAGATAAATTCATCAGAAGTTGAAAATATAAGTTGAAAATGCATTTAATACACATAACCTACTAACCGTCTTAAATTAATCTAGCCTACCTTAAATGTGTTTATAGAATTTACATTAGCCTGTGGTTGGGCAAAATTATCTAACACAAAGTGTATTTTATAATGAAGTGTTAAATAGCTCATGTAATTTATTGAATACTGCACTGAAAATGAGAAACAGAATGGTTGCTTGGCTACAGAATGATGGTAAGGGTATCAATTGTTTATCCTTGTGATGGCATGGCTGACTGGGAGCTGTGGTTTGTTGCCACTGTCCAGCATCACAAGAGAGTATCATACTGCATATTACTAGCCCAGGAAAAGATCAAAATTCAAAATTCGAAGTATGGTTTATACTGAATGTGTACAGCTTTCACACCTTCAGGAAGTTGAAACATCATAAGTAGAACCATTATTGGTCAGGGACCATCTGTATTCTTAGATCACCAATCTGTCAATTTAAAAACATTTATTTAATACAGATTTTCAGACTGTCATCCTGTGGGCCAAATCTGGACCATTCATTCTATTTTTTAAATATTTGAATCAATTGCCAACATTTAAAAATTGGAATATTTAGGGGCACCTGGGTGGCTCAGTTGGTTAAGCGTCTGACTTCAATTCAGGTCATGATCTCACGGAGTTTGTGAGTTTGTGAGTTCGAGCCCTGCATCAGGTTCTGTGCTGACAGCTCAGAGCCTGGAGCCTGCTTCAGAGTCTGTGTGTCTGTCTCTCTCTGCCCTTCCCCCACTGGTGTGCTCTCATTCTCTCTCTCTCTCTCTCTCTCTCTCTCTCTCTCTCTCTCTCTCTCACACACACACACACACACACACACACACACACACACACACAAATAATCATTAAAAAATTAAAATAAATTTGAGAGAGCTAGCCTCTTTTTTTAAAATCTAAAGATCTGGCCATACTGGACCCACATACCTGTATTTCAGCAGTTGGCCCTAGGTGAGTGGTGGTTTCTGCCTTTAAATAGGGCATGAGGTCTCTGATTCATCACAGAACCACAACTTAGCATTTACATTATCTGTCTTGCTCTCTACACTTTGTAGTTATGGCCCTTGATTTTGTACATGCTGTGTTGTTAACACATAGAGAAAACACTAAGCACATGTTGGTAACCTTGTGCAAGATATTGCCCTTTCTAGGACCTCAGTTTACTTACCTGTAAAATTGGGAAAATATTATTTACTTTTAAGATGGTGTGATGATAAAGAAATTTAAGGTGCCTCACTGTTTTTTTGTCCATGGAGAGAAATTTTTAGAAATTAAATACAATAATTTAAGAACTTTTATGCCTTCATTCCTGATTCCTAATCTGTAAACTAAGTTGTACAGACTCTAGTAGTTTAATTGGAAAGATGATTAGCATTCATTTGCCCAGATCCCTTATTTTACAAGTGTGGAAGCAGATCCAGAAAGATGAAGTGACTTTCTCAGTGTCACATAGTAATTGGCACACCCAGAAAAATATTTTTTTTCTATTTTGTGTGGTTTCTGTCTCTTGTAATACTGTATTTTCTTGACTACAGCATGTTTCCTAGGTCATATTCTCTATTGCTGGGACAGGAAACATTAGGATAAGAGGTATAATAAAAAGACTGCTGAGTTTTATTTTTCTACCAGGGGTTGGCAAACATTTTCTTAAAGGACCAAATAGTAAGTATTTTAGGTTTTATTGGCCAGAGTCTCTGTTGCGACTACCCAGCTCTCCAGTTTATATATGAAAGCAGCTATAAGCAATATGTAAATGAGCGAGCGTTGCTGTATTCCAGTAAAACTTTATTTACAAAAACTGGCAGCAGACCAGATTTTACCTATGGGCTACAGTATGCCATCCTACTCTAGCCAACTCTAATGGGGTATCTAGGTTTATGAAAGTCATGTCTGTGTTTATCCACAAAATAAAATGGAAATAATGTAGTTATACTGCTCTATGTCACAAGGTTGCTATGTAAACTGATTGTAAAATGTTTCCAAGAAAGGGGCCGCCTGGGTGGCTCAGTTCGTTTAGTGTCCAAGTCTTGATTTCAGCTCAGGTCATGATCTTACTGCTTTGTGAGTTTGGGCCCTACATCAGGCTCTGTGCTAATTGTGCAGAGCGTGCTTGAGATTCTTCCCCTCTCTCTGCCCCTCACCTGCTCCCACCCTCTCTGTCTCTCTCTCTCTCTCAAAAAAATAAATAAACTTTAAAAATGTTTCCAAGAAAAGAACTTTGTAAACTGTCTACCTTAATGAACATTTTTTTAGCCAGTATACTTCATGGATATATTTTCTAGCAAATTAGGTGAAAAAGAAATACAGATCAGGGTGTCCTGAGTTCCTCCTAGCCGCTCTTGGCTCTAATAGGATTCTATGACCTAATTGTATATGCATATGTATATTTCATTTACCCATTCTTACACTTAGCACTGAAACAACTGTGATATAATCAATAGGCCTATTCATGCCACCATTTTTAAATTTGAAATTACTTTTTAACTGTTACCTTTTTTTTTTTTGCTATAATATTTGCTAAATTAAAAGTGTTGTTCAGAGGAAAGGGACTGTTCTCCCAGCCTTGCAACATGAATATAATGTTGTTTTCCTTCTCCTACAATTTCTAGTTTTGTACATTATATGACTTCACTCTTTTTAAATTTATTAAGACTTGTTTAGTGGCATAATATATGGCCTATTCTGGAGAATACTCCATATACACCTGAGAAGAATTTGTATTATATTGTTGTGAAACACAGTGTTCCATATATATCTGTTAGGTATAGTTGGTTGATAGTGTTGTCCAAGCCCTATATTTCTTTATTGAAATTTACATGTTGAAGCCCTCCCCCCTAATCTGATGATATTTGGAGGTGGATGGTACATTAGTCTTTGAGACGTGATTAGGTTTAGATTGAGTCATGAGGGTGGGATCCTCATGGTGAAATTAGTGTCCTTATAAGAAAAGACCAGAGCTTGCACTTTCTCTACCATGTGAGGTAACAGCAATAAGGCAGCTGTCTGCAAGCCAGTAGCCAACGAAGCTAAGGAACTCAACAAACTGTGCTAGTTCTCTGATCTAAGATTTCCCATCCATTAGAATTGTGAGAAATAGATTTCTGCTGTTTAAGCCATTGAGTCTATGGTATTTTGTTATGGCAGCCTGAGCATATTAAAACATATACTGTCCATCTTTTTCTCTTGTAACATTTTTTTAACTTAAAATCTATTTTGTCTTATATTATTATAGCCATCCCAGCTCTTGTTGTTGTTGTTGTTGTTACTGTTTACATGGAATAGCTTTTTCTATCCTGTCACTTTCAAATTATTTTGGTCTTTGAATATAAATGGATTCTTATGTAGACAGGATATAGACGGATTATGTTTTTAAATTCCTTCTGCAAATCTTTGCCTTTTAGTTGAGAGTTCAGTCTATTTATGTTTAAAGTAATTAATGGTAGTGTATTAGTTTGCTAGGACTACCTTAATAAGTAGCACAGACTAGGTGGCTTAGATAACAAATTTATTTTATGACAGCTCTGGAGGCTGGAAGTCTGAGATCAAGTTGTTGGGAGAGGGTGTTTTTTTTTGTTTTTTTTTTTTTCCCTGAAGTATCTCTCCTTGGTTTGTAGATGGCCGTTTTCTCTTTGAGTTTTCATCTGCTCTTCCCTCTAAACATGTATGTCCTTATCAGAAGTGATCACTCATAGTGGATTACAGCTCACCCTAATTATCTCATTTCAACTGAATTACCTCTTTTTTTTTTTTTTTTTTTTAATATACTCCCATTCGGAGGTTGTGACTTCAGTGTATGAATTGGGGGCAAGTCAGTCTGTAACGGATAAGGAAGGACTTCTGCCATTTTGTTATTTGTTTTCCATATGTCATATATATTTTTACTCAGTTACTCTATTATTTCCTTATTTTATATTTGATTGATTTTGTAATGTTCCATTTACCTTCTCATTTCCTTTATATAATATATTTATTATAAATATATATATATAATTTTAGTTATTTTCTTAGTTGTTACCTTGCAGATTGTAATTAATATCTTAAACTTATACTAGTTTCAATTACTATTACCTTAGCTTTGATAATACACAAATTCTGCCCCTGTGCATATCCATACTTCTCCATATGTCATTTTTTAAGTTTATTTATTTATTCTGAGAAAGAAAGAGAGAGAGCACGCACAAGCAAGAGAGGGGCAGAAGGAGAGGGAGAGAGAGAGCATGCCAACCAGGCTCTGCATAGACCCAGATACAGGACTCGAACTCACAAACCATGAGATCATGATCTGAGCCAAAACCAAGAGTCAGATACTTAACTAATTGAGCCACCCAGGCCCCCCTCCCCATATGTTATTATCACAAATTTTATCTTATATATTTCTGTGTCCATTAACATGGATTTATAATTATTATTTTATGCATTTTTAATCACATAGGAGAAAAGAGTTCCAAAACAAAACTACAATATTGTCTTTTGCATTTATTTATGCAGTTACTTTTACTGGTGCTAAACTCATATGAGTTGAGTTGTTGTCTAAAGTTCTGTTATTTCAGCCTGAAGGACTCTCCTTAGCATTTTTTTTTTTTACTTTCTGCTGTTTATTTTTTTCTTTTATAGTTTATTATCAAGTTGGTTTCCATATAACACCCAGTGCTCATCCCCACAAGTGCCCTCCTCCATGCCCATCACCGCCCTTACCCTCTCTCCTACCTCCATCAGCCCTCAGTTTGTTCTCCATATTCAAGAGCCTCTCATTGTTTGCCTCCCTCCCTCTCCCCCACTATTTTTCACCTTCCCCTCCCCCATGGTCCTCCGTTAAGTTTCTCCTGATCCACTTATAAGTGAAAACATATGGTATCTGTCCTTCTCTACCTGACTTATTTCACTCAGCATAACACCCTCAAGTTCCATCCATGTTGGTACACATGCCCAGACTTCATTCTTTCTCATTGCCAAGTAGTATTCCATTGTATAGATAAATAACATCCTCTTGATCCATTCATCAGTTGATGGACGCTTAGGTTCTTTCCATGTTTTGGCTATTGTTGAGAGTGCTGCTATGAACATTGGGGTACATGTGCCCCTGTGCATCAGCACTCCTGTATCCCTTGGGTACCTTCCTAGTAGTGCTATTGCTGGATCATAGGGGTGTTCTACTGTTAATTTTTTGAGGAAACTCCACACTGTTTTCCAGAGCCATAGGCCCATTTCTTAATTGGGTTTTGTTTTATTATTGTGGAGTTTTAAGCACTATTTATATGTTTTGGATACCAGTCCTTCATCAGATATTTGTTTTGAAAATATTTTCTTCCAGTCTGTCTTAGATTTTCATTTTTTAATAGCATCTTTTGCAGAGGAGTTTTTTAATTTTAATGGAGTCTAGCTTATCAGATTTTTCTTTTATTCCTTGTGCTTTAGGTTATATCTAATAATTCATTACCAAAGCCAAGGTCACCTAGATTTTTCTCATATTACCTTCTAGGAGTTTTATAGTCTTGGATATTAATATTACATTTAGGTCTGTGATCCATATTGAGTAATTTTTCTGAAAAACCTGTCTCTGGATTTGTATTTTTGCATATAGGTGTCTAGTTCTAGCATGATTTGTTTTTTTTTATGAATATAACTTATTATCAAATTGGCTTACATACAACACCCAGTGCTCATCCCAACAAGTGCCCTCCTCAATGCCCATCACCCATTTTCCCCTCTGCCTCACCTCTCTATCTACCCTTAGTTTGTTCTCTGTATTTAAGAGTCTCTTGTGGTTTGCCTTCCTCCCTCTCTGTTTGTAACTATTTTTTCCCCTTCCCTTCCCCGATGGTCTTCTGTTAAGTTTTTCATGATCCACATATGAGTGAAAACATGATACCTTTCCTTCTCTGATTGACTTATTTCACTCAGCATAATACCCTCCAGTTCCATCCACATTGCTGCAAATGGTATGACTTCATTCTTTCTCCTTGTCAAATAGTATTCCATTGTATGTATAAACCACATCTTCTTTATCCATTCACCAGTTGATGGGCATTTAGGCTCTTTCCATAATTTGGCTATTGTTGAAAGTGCTGCTATAAACATTATGGTACACAGAACATGATTTGGTTTTTTTTTAATTTTTTTAATGTTTTATTTATTTCTAGGAGAGAGAGAGAGACAGCGTGAGCAGGGGAGGGTCAGAGAGAGAGGGAGACACAGACTCTGAAATAGGCTCCAGGCTCTGAGCTGGCAGTCAGCACAGAGCCCGATGTGGGGTTTGAACCCACGAACCGTGAGATCATGACCTAAGCGAAAGTTGGACGCTTAACCGACTAAGCCACCCAGGCACCCCAGAACATGATTTGTTAAAAAGACTACTCTTTTTGCATTAAATTGCATTGATCATATGTCAAAGATTAGACAACTATATATGTGTGGACCTATTTCTGTGGTCCCTATTCTGTCCTGTATTCTTTTGCCAAAAAAAAAAAAAAAAAAAAAAAACCACTTTCTAGAATATTGCATCTTTACAATAAGTCTTAAGATTGGGTGGTGTCAGTCCTGTGACTTTGTTCACCTTCAGTATTGTTTTGGCTATTCTGGGTCTTTTGTATATCATAAAAATTTTAGAATTTGTCAATATCCACAAAGTAACTTGCTGGAACTTTGAATGGAATTGTGTTGTATCTATAGATCAAGTTAAGAAACAATGATACCTTGACAACATTGAGTCTTTGTTTCCAAATTCATGGATTATCTCATTCATTTAGATATTCTTTGATTTCTTTTATCAGAGTTTTGTAGTTTTCTTTATATAGATTTTGTATGTATTTTATTAGATTTATGCCTGAGTATTTCAGCTTTCTGAACACTAATGTAAATGGTATTATATTTTTCATCTCAAATTCCATTTGTTCATTGTTCATATAAGAAAGTAAATTACTTCAGCATATTAATATTGTATCCTTCAACCTTGCCATAATCTCTTATTAATTTCAGGGGTTTTGTTGTTTATTCTTTGGATTTTCTACATATGCAATCATGTCATCTATGAAGTAAGACAATTTTATTTCTTCTTTCTCAATGGGTATACCTTTTATTTCCTTTTCTTGTCTTAGTGAATTAACTAGGACTTCATAATGTCAAAATCAATGGTAAGAGGAAAGAAATATCCTTCCCTTGCTCTTCTGATCTTAACAGGAAAGCTTTGAGTTTCTTATCATTAAGAATGATACTAGAGGCACCCGGGTGGCTCAGTCAGCTCAGCGTCTGACTTCAGCTCAGGTAGTGATCTCACAGTTCGTGGGTTAGAGCCCTGCATTGGGCTCTGTGCTTGCAACCAGCTCAGAGCCTGGAGCCAGTTTCAGATTCAGATTCTGTATCTTCCTCTCTCTCTGACCCTCCCCTGCTCACACTGTCTCTCTCTCTCTCTCTCTCTCTCTCAGAAATAAATAAAACATTAAAAAATTTTTTTTAAAAAGAATGATACTAGCTGTAGTTTTTTGGTAAGATGTTCTTCAGGAAGTTCCTCTCTTCCTAGTCTGCAGGAAATGAATGGGTGTTGGATTTTGTCAAATGCTTTTTCTGCATCTGTTGATATGATCATGTGATTTTTCTTTTTTAGCCTGTTAATGTGATGAATTACATTAATTGATTTTCAAATGTTGGACTAGTTGTATAAATCCCACTTATTGTGGTATATATATTGTTGGTATTTGTTAATGTCTTTTTTGGGATTTTTGCATCTGTGTTCTTGAGGAATATTGATCTGTAGTTTTCCTTTTATATAATATCTTTGTCTAGTTTTGGCATTAGGGTAATAGTGGCCTTATAGAATGAGTTCTGCTTCTGTTTTGTGGAAGAGATTATAAAGAAATGATATAATTTCTTCTTTAAATGTTTGGTAGAATTTATCCATACACCTACCTGGGCATGAGAATTTCTGTTTGGGGAGGATATTAATTATATATTTCATTTCTTTAATAAGTGTAGGCCTTTTCAGATTGTCTGCTTCTCCTTTTGTGAGTTTTAGTAGATTTTGTCTTTCAAGTATTGATCCATTTCATCTTGCTTATCAAATTCATGGGCATAAAGTTGTTAATAATATTCCTTTATTAACCTTTAATGTTCATATCATAATTAATGATAACCCCTATTTCATTTCTTATGTTAGTAACTTTTGTCTTTTTTTCCTAGTTAACCTGGCTAGAGATTGACTAATTTTACTGATCTTTGCAAAAAAAAAAACAGTTTTTAATTTTGTCAAGTTTCTCTATTGAAGTCCTATTATCAATTTCACTGATTTCTGCTCTAATTTGTATTACCTTTTTCTTTTTAATTTGGATTTAATTTGTTCTTTTTCTATTTTCCTAAGGTGTAAGCTTATATGATTGATTTTAGATCTTCTTTTCTACCATATGCATTCAGTGCTGCAAATTTCCCTCTAAGAACTGCTTTCACTGCATCCTACAAATTTTTAGTTTCATTTAGTTTTAAATATTTTTAAGTTTCTCTTGAGATTTCTTCTTGACCTGTATATTATTTAGAAATGTGCTGGGAGTGCCTGGGTGGCTCATTCAGTTGGATGTCTGACTTAATTTTGGCTCAGGTCATGACCTTGCATTTTGTGGGTTTGAGCCCCTCGGGCTCTGCTCTGACAGAGCTCTGTGCTGTACGTGCATGAGAATCTCCCTCGCCCCCTGTCTCTGTCCCTCTTCTCTCCCTTCTCCCCCCCTCAAAATAAATAAATAAACTTAAAAAAAAAGAAATGTGCTGTTTAATCTCTTAAGTGTTTGGGTATTTTCCAACTACCTTTCTGTTGTTGGTTTCTAGTTTAATTCCACTGTGGTCTAAGAGTATACATAGCATTTCTATTTTTTGAAATAAGTTAAGATGTGTTGCAGGACCCATAATGTGGTCTGTCTTGGTCAGTGTTCCATGTGAGCTTGAGAGTAATGTGTAGTTTGCTGTTATTTCATAAAGCAATCTGTAGATGACAGTTATATCCAGTTGATCAATGGTCTGTTGAGTTTTGTTATATCTTTACTGACTTTCTGTCTGCTTGATCTATTCATTTCTGATAGAGGGCTGTTGAAATCTCCAACTATAATTGTGGACTCCTCTGCTTTTCTTTGTAGTTCTATCAGTTTTTGTCTCACATAGTTTGATACTCTTTTGATATGCCCATATATATCAAGAATTGTTATGTCTTGGAAAATTGACCTTTTTATCATTGTGTAAAACCTCTCTTTGTATTTGATAATTTTCCCTACTCTGATGTCTGCTTTGTCTGAAACTACTAACATAACTCTGGTTTTCCTTTGATTAGTGTTACTATGGTATATCTTTCTCTATCCCTTTACTTTTAGTTTCTTTATGACTTTATATTTAAAGTGGTTTTCTCATAGACGATACATAGTTGAATCTTTTTTTGATCCATTCTGACAATAGTTGAATTAATTGAATTAATATCTACCATGTCCATTACAGTTTTCTATTCATTGCTCTTGTTCTTTGCTCCTATTTTTGTCTCCTAGTCTTTTTCTGCCTTGTCTAATTTTAACTGAGTATTTTGTATGGTATCCTTTTTAAATCTTCCCTTAGCACATCAATAATCCTACTTTTTAATCTCTAGTGATTGCTCATTAAAGTGAGATTGTAGTGTGTATATATATAACCAGTCCAAGACCACTTTCAAATAACACAATACCACTTTCCAGGTAGTGGGAGTACTGTATTACAGAGTATTTCCTTTTTTTTTTTTTTTTAATTTTTTTTATGTTTTGTTTATTTCTAGGAGACAGAGAGACAGCGTGAGCAGGGGAGGGTCAGAGAGAGAGGGTGTCACAGACCAAAAGAGGCTCCAGGCTCTGAGCTGGCAGTCAGCACAGAGCCCAACGCGGGGCTCGAACCCACAACCGCGAGATCATGACCTAAGCGAAAGTCGGACGCTTAACCAACTAAGCCACCCAGGCGTCCCATATTACAGAGTATTTCCAATTTCTCTGTCTGATCCCTTATAACATTGCTGCCATTCATTTTACTTATCCATAGGCTATAATCACTGAATACATTGTTAAATATTTTGAACAGGTTTTTGCCTGCTATATCAATAAAGAATCAGGAAGTTCCCCAATTTAACCCTCAAATTGGGAAGCATGAAAACTTTTACTGAAAAAAAAAAGAATAAAAGAAATAAACTATTTTATTTTACCTTCAATTTTTTCTTATTTAATGCTTCTCTAAGATCCAAGTGTCTTACATAGAGCATTTTTCTTCTCTCTGAAGAACTTCTTTTAACATTTCTTGCAAGACAGTTCTACTGGTGACAAGTTCCCTCAAATTTTTAACTGAGAAAGTCTATTTGTCCTTCATCTTTGAAGGATAGTTTTGCTCAGTATGGCCAGGTCAGTGGTACTTTTAACACTTTAAATATTTCATTCCACTCTCTTCTTGGCTTGCATGGTTTCTAAAGAGATGTCCAATGTAATTCTTATTTTGTTCCTTTGTATGTAAGGTATTTCCCCCTCGGCTTTGTTAAAGATTTCTCCTTGATTTTCTGCAGTTTAAATATGAGATTACTAGGTATACATTTTTGAGTATCCTAGCTTTGTATTCTCTGAGCTTCCTCAACCTATGGTTTGATGACTTTCATTAATTTTGGGAAATTATTTTATCAGTATTCCTTTAAATAACTTCATCTGTTCCCTTCCCTCTTTACCTTCTGGTATTCTATTATGTGTCTATAGATCCTTTTGTAATTGGCCCCTAGTTCTGAGATATTCTATTCATTTTTCCTTTTTTTTCCTTTTATTTTAGTTTTGAAAGTTTCTGTTGATATATCTTCATTCTTCACTGATACTTACCTCAGCCGTGTCCAGTCTATTGATGTTTTGAATGCATCAAAGGCATTCTTTATTTCTGTTATGGTATTTCGGCTTTCTGCCATTTCATTTTTAAAATTTTTTTAAAATCTTGATTTATTTTTGAGAGAGAGAGAGAGAGAGAGAGAGAGAGAGAGAGACATAGTGCAAGTGGGGGAGGAACAGAGAGAGAGAGAGGGAGACACAGAATCTAAAGCAGGCTCCAGGCTCCAAGCTGTCATCACAGAGCCTGATGCTGGGCTCAAACCGATGAACCATGAGACCATGACCTGAGCTGAAGTTGGGCGCTCAACCAACTGAGCCACCCAGGCACCTCGATCTACCATTTCCTTTTGATTTTTTCTTACATCTTCCATTTCTCAGCTAACATTATCTACATCTGTTCTTTCATGTTGTCCACTTTTTGCATTACAGTATGTGGCATATTAGTTTTATTTGAGTGATATTCCCAGTCTGGCAATTTCAACTTTTTTGTCATTTCTGAGTCTGGTTTTGATGTTTGCTATATCTTGTAGTATTACTTCTACTTTTTGTTTGAAAGTTACACATAGGTGAAAGAAACTGAGGTAAATAGGCCTTTAAATAAGATTTTATGTTGTCGGGCTAGGCATTTGGCTTTACTTAGTATTTGCTATAGCTGTCAGTGTTGAAGGCTAAACTTTCCCCAGTGTCCTTGTTTTTGTCTGGCCTGTTTTCTTTAGATTTCCCTAGAGAATTCTTTTTTGTTTTTTTAATCTAACATAATTTATTTAACAAATTGCTTGGTATAGGGGACCATGAGTAAATTATCTTCTTTTTTTGCTTGTTTTTATTCTTTACTTTTTGAAGTATAGTTGGCATATAATATTATATTAATTTCAAGTGTACAGCATAGTGTTTCAACAGTTCTCTACAGTTCATAATGCTTACCACAGTAAGTATAGAAGTATAGTTACCATCTGTCATCATACAAAATTATTACAATATTATTGACTATATTCCCTATGTCATCCATAGAATTTATTTATTTCGGATATTGTCTGAGATGCAGTTCTTTCCGTTGTCCTCCCATATTATAAGAAGCGTTATTGATGTAGTGATAAGGTGTTAGAGGACTAGAAGGGTTCTATAGTACTATGATTTGGCCTAAGTTCTTTAGTGACGCTGTGCCCCTAAGCTGTGCCCTTCACAAGTGCTTCTCAATTTGTTTTGTTTTTCCCTTTAGGTGGGTCAGGAAGGCTAGAGGGTGCTGGTGTTATGTTTTTCCCTTCCCCAATTTTGGTTAGACTCTAGCACAGTAGTTTCTCTTAAGAGCAGACTTTAAGAACAGAATGTTCTGAGCATATTTAAAAGTGGCTGTTCTCTCCCTTCCACTGCTAGAAGGATGAGACGAGTTTTCTCCAATCACTATGAGAACGTGATAGGGCTCCTGGTAATAAAATTCAAAATGTGGGAGTCTGGGTCCCTTTGGAATTTTTAGCTCTGAAACTTGTCCTCCCTGAGCTTCCAGAAATTCGTCAAGTTCAGGTCCTGCTACCCTAGTCCTTGTACCCATAGTTTCCCCTTCTGTGTTTCTACTCTGGTAAATTGTGCTTATTTGTATTCGTCTGTATCTCTGTCCAGTCTTGGGGATGCTGATATGTCCTATGACCTCACTTCTCTGATGAATTTATGAGGAGTTGGTTTCCAGGTTGTTCTAGGTCTTTTTTTCTTCTTCATATGTGGGCAGGAGAGACAACTTCCAAGCTCTTTACATGCCTAAATGGATTACCTTTATTTTTTTAAGCTAATTTTGATGCATATGGGATTCTTGGTTGACAGTCTTTTTTTTTTTTTCTCTCATCACTTTCAATTTGTTATCCTACTGCCTTCTACCCTACATTGCTTCTAATCAGAAGTCAGCTATTTATCTTAATGTTGTCCCCTTGAAGTAATCAGTCAGTGAGTAATCTCAGTGAGAGTAATCAGTCTCAACTTGCTTTCATGATTTTCATTTTGAGGGTAGGGTCACCTATCATACAGAAATTCCTTATTCAGCTAATGACATCCTTTCTTGGTTTCTAATGTGTTCACTGGATTTTTCTGAAGTTTTTATAGTAGTAAAACATATATAACATAAAATTTACCATTTTAGGAATTTGGGGCGGGGTGGGTGGAGAGAGAGAGAGAGAGAGAGAGAGAGAGAGAGAGAATCTTAAGCAGGCTCCACACCAAGCACAGATTCCCAATGCAAGACTCGATCTCACAACTGTGAATTCATAACCTGAGCCAAAATCAAGAGTCACATGCTTAACCAACTGAGCCACCCAGGTGCCCCCATTTTAGGCATTTTTAAGCATTCAGTGGCATTAATTACATTCACAGTATTGTATAACCATTACCATTACCTATCTTCAAATCTTTTTCATTACCCTGGCAGAAACTCTATAGCCATTGGGTAATAATTCCTCATTCCCCTTCCCCGCAGACCCTGGTAACCTCTAAATCTACTTTCTGTCTACACATTTGCCAAGCCTAGATACTTCATATAAATAAAATAATTCTGTATTTGTCCTGGCATTATTTCACTTAGTTTATTTCACTTAGCATAATGTCTTCAAGGTTCATCCATGTCATAGCCTGTTTTAGAACTTCATTCCTTTTGGGACGCCTGGATGGCTGAGTCAGTTGAGCATCTGACTCTTGAATTCCATGCATCCGACTCTTGATCTCCACTATCATAAGGTGATAGTGTCATCTTATGATCTCATGGTTCATGAGATGGACAACACGAGCCCTGTGTCAGACAACACGGAGCCTACTTGGGACTCTCTCTCTCCATCACTCTCTGCCCTTCTACCACTTGCATGTGAGCTCTCTCAAAATAAATAAACTTTATTTTAAAAAAGAACTTCATTCATTTTTATAGATGAATAGCAGTATATTATTATGTATATTCTGCATTGTTAATCCACTCATCATTTGATGGATGGATACCTAAATTCTTTCCACCTTTTGTCTATTGTAAATAATACTGCATTCAGCATTGCCACACAAATATCTGTTCAAGTCCATGCTTTCAATTCTTTTGGGTGCATACCTAGGAGTGGAATTGCTGGTAATTGTTTCGCTTTTTGAGAAACTGCCAAACTTTTCCACTGGAGCTATACCATTTTACATTCCCATCAGTAATACACAAGGATTCCAATTTCTGCAGGTCCTTACCAACATTAGTTATTTTCTATTTTATTGGGAATAACCACTCTAATGGGCACAAAGTAGTGTCTTAACTGTGGTTTTGATTTGCATTTCTATAATGACTAGTGTTGAGCATTTTTACATTTGCTGTTGGCCATTTCTAATATTAGGTACTTTGCTCATTTTGCAACTTAAGTTTATCTGTGGTTGAGTTGTGGGAATTTTTATATATTCTGGTTATTAATCCCTTATCAGATACATGATTTGCAAATATTTTCTCCTATTCTGTACATTATCTTTTTGCTCTCTTGATAGTGTCATTTGATGCATAAAAGATGAAAATTTTGATGAAATCCAATTAAACTATTTCCCCTTTTTGGCCTGTTCTTCAGTACCATTTCCAAGAAAATATTGCAAAATTCAATGTCATGAAGATTGTCTCCTATGTTTTCTTCACAGACTTTTATAGTGTTCACTCTTATGTTTGGTTCTTTGATCCATGTTGAGTTAATTTTTATATATGGTATAAGTTTAGAGTCCAACTTAATACTTTTGCATGTGGATGTCTAGTTTTCCTTGTAGCATTTATTGAAGACTATTCTTTTTCCCAATTGAATAGTTGGCACTTTTGTCAGAAAATAGTTGACCATATACATTTGAAGGTTTACTTCTGAGCTCCATTCTATTCCATTACTCTGTATAACTGTCTTTATTCCAGTACTTTTTTTTTTTTTTTTGGTTACTGTTATTTTGTAATAAGTTATGAAATCAGGAAATGTGAGTCCTTCATATTTGTCCTTCATTTTTAATTGTTGCCTAATAATGGTCTCTTGATTCCATATGAATTTTAGGATGGGTTTTTCTATGCCTACAAAAGAGTCACTGGGATTCCGATAAGGATTACATTGAATTTATACATCATTTTGGATAATATTGTCACCTTGGCAATACTAAGTCTTCTTATCCATGAACACAGGATGTCTTTACATTTATTTAGGTCTTTAAATTCTTTTAGCAGTATTTTGTACTTTTCTGTGTACAAGTCTTTCACCCTTTGCTTAAGTCTATTAAATATTTTATTCATTTTGGTACTATTGTGAACATAATTATTTTCTTCTTTTTTTGGATTATTTACTATTATTGTATAGAAATGCAACTGAAGTTTCCATCTTGATTTTGTATCCTGAAACATTGCTGAATTTGTTAGTTCTAATAGATTTTGTGTACATTCTTTTGGGTTTTCTACACATAAGATAATATCACCTACAAATAGAGATAATTTTACTTCTTCCTATTCAATTTAGATGCCTTTTATTGCTTCTCTTGTGTAACTGACCTGTCTAGAATTTCCAGTAGTGTATTGAATAGAAGTGACAAATGTAGGCATCATTGTCTTTTATCTTTGGTATAATTTTATGATTTATGATTTTGTATTATTTGGTATGATATTAGTGGATTTCTTTTAGCCCAGAGTCAGGGAAGGTGAGGTCTGGTAATATTCACCATCTGTCAAATCTACCCAAAATATTTCTGTCCTAGGAACCTGGGAAGATGGGAACTTCCCAGCTTCAGTTGTCAAGCCAAGTATATCAGCTTTCACACAATTCAGATATGTGCCAGAAAGGGGAAATTGCACTTTTTACCAGTTGTTTTGTCTCTTTTGCAGAAGTTGGGGGCAGAGAAGTGAGTGGTGCTCTTCTGCCACAGTCCACATGATACAGACTTTCTGCAATACAGAGTTGTGGAAAAATGGGATATGCCTATTTTCACCATGCCAAACCTACCCAGGAAAGCAGTTCCACTCCAGGGAACTGAGAGATATGGAGAACTGCCTGCCACTTAGCTCCCAAGCTTGCTAAAATAGTTCCTCCAAAAGTAGAGCAGTGGAGATATGACTAATACTGCCTAGCTTCATTACCAAGGCCTCCTAGTGTTCTTACCTATTGTCCATAAATGTTGTTGAGTAAACACTTCTCAATCTGTTGTAATCCCTTTGTTCAATCTCTGGAACATTTGATTGATTATCCTGCTAATACTAATCAGGTTAATAGTTCTGTCTACAAGAAAGAGATTTCCTTAAGGTCCTCACATGGTCATTCTGGAAAGGCTCTCACTTTCTTGATGGTATCTTTGATGCACAAAAATTTATTTTGATTAGGTCATACTTATCGCATGTAAATTTTTCTTGCTTGTACTTTTTGCTCATATCTAAGAGGGATTTGCCTAACTCAAGATTGCAAAGATTTACTCCTATGTTTTCTTATAGTTGTTTTAAAGTTCCACCTCTTATAGTTAGGTCTTTGATCTATTTTTAATTCATTTTTGTGCATGGTGTGAGATCGGTGTTTGAATTAATAATTTTTCTTTTGGATATCCAATTGTCCCAGTACGATTATTATAAATGCTATTGCATGAGTCTTCTGATTCATGAACATAGGATATCTCTCCATTTATTTACCTCTTATTTAGTTTATTTTAACAGTGTTTTTAGTTTTCAATTTACAAGTCTTATATTTCTTTTGTTGAACTTATTTCTACATATTTTGTTCTTAATTCTATTGTAAATGATCTGTTACTCTCATTTTCAGATTGTTCATCACTAGTGAATACAATTGATTTTTATATGTAGATCCTCATATTATTTTTCTGTTTAGTGTAACAAATCTCCACTAACTTAATGGCTCAAAACAATACCCTTTATTATCTCAGTGAGAAGCCAGGGTGTGGCTCAATTGGGTTCTCCTCTTAGGATCCCACAAGGCCAAAATCAAGGTGCTGGCAGTCTATGTTCCTTTCTAGAGATTTGGGAAAGAATTTGCTTCCAAACACATTCAGATTTTGCCAGAAATTGTTTCTTTCTTAGACTTTCTTAGACTTTATGAAAACTAGCAATGGTTGTTTGAATTCTTGTGCTTCAAACCCCTCTGAATGTCCTTTCATCTACCAGAAAATGTCCTCTATTTTTAAAGGCCCTTGAGATTACATTAGGCCCACCAAAATAACCCAGGATAATCTCCTTATTTTAAAGCCACATAATTAGTAACTTTAATTACATCTGCAGCATCCCTTTTGCAATGTAATGTAACATGTTCACCAGTGTAACTCCAGGAGGTAAAGATCATTTGGGCCAGAATTCTACCTAACAAAATCTCATTTCCTGCAAACTTGCTGCACTTATTTGTTCTAGTAATGTTTTAGTGGATTTATAATCTAATAACTAACTAATATGAGTTCTCCCCTTGGTGAGTTACAGATAGAGACTACACCCGATGGAGTTGTCACACAAAGAAAACTTTACTTCAGCAAATGAGGTCATCAAGGGGAATAACTTCCAAAGCCCTGACTCCTAAGTGGGGGTAAATGGGTTTCTTTTATTTAGAGTTAGGATGAAGATTCAGAAAGGGAGGTTTTGTCATCACATGTAGAAGTGTAAGGTCACATGCATGTATTTAGGAAACATGTCTATACATGCATCATATGTTGTTAGTGAGGTTTGTACTCTTCCTTGGGCAGAGATTATAATGCGGTACAAGTTACTGTCAGACACTCCATGGTCCATCTGTGCAGGTGTGAGTCCTTGATCAAGCTCGAACTGGTCTAAACCTACTCGATCTCTTCCTGTTGTCTGCCTCTAAAAGATAAGGTTAACATTCTTGTGAAGAGCTGAGTACGTGAGGGTCTTACTGGTGGCAGTTTTGACTTCATTAACTCTATGGAGCATTGTTTCAGATTCCTTAGGGTTTTCTCTATATAAGATCATGTCTGCAAATAAAGATGGTTTCACTTTTTCTTTTCTAATCTGGATACCTTTTCTTTCTTATTTTTGTCTATACCTTCTAGTACAAGGTTGAATAAAAGTAGTGGGAGGAGACATTCTTGTCCTTTCCTGATCTTAGAAGGAAAAGAATCTCTCTCCATTAAGTATATTAACTGTAGTTTTTTGTAGATGCTCCTTATCAGGTTGAGAAGGTTCACATTTATTCCTAGGTTGTTTTAGGATTTTTATCATGAATGAATATTGGATTTTGTCCAGTGGTTTTTCTAAATCTGTGAAGATGATGTCATCTTGTCCTTTAATATAATGTATTGCACCAATTTATTTTTGTGTTCCTGAAATAAATTCCACTTGGTTATGATGTATAGTCTTTTTCATATGTTGTTCAATTCAGTTTGCTAGTATTTTGTTGAGAATTTTGTGTTTATATTCATGGTATTATTTCCTCTTTAACTGTTTGGTAGAATTCATCATTAAAACCATCTGGGCCTGGGTTTTTCTTTGTGGAAAGATTTATAATTACTATTCAATCTCTTTATTTGTTACCCATATGATTTTGTTTACAGAGATTCTATCAAGTGCAGTAGCTCCACAATATACTTACTCTAGCTGGCATTGTTGCAGATCTGGCCCACTGTGAATTAGCTGAATACAATTGCCATTGATTGTTAATGTACATAGTTCAATGAGTAGAGTGGTTTCTTATGTGTTGGTGCTTTGGAAATCATTTCAGATATTGGTTTGTAAATCATTTAATTTTAAGAAGTAGTTTTAAATGTTAACAGTGCCTTTTTATCAGAAACCTAATAAAACTCTTCCAATTAAGAGCTGAAAATGTGGGGGCACCTGGGTGGCTCAGTCAGTTAAGCGTCCAACATCAGCTCAGGTCATGATCTCACAGGCTCGTGGGTTCGAGCCCCACGTCGGGCTCTGTGCTGACTGCCCGCTCAGAGCCTGGAACCTGTTTTGGATTCTGTATCTCCCTCTGTGGCCCTCCCCTGCTCATGCTGTCTCTCTCCCTCTCTCAGAAAAAAATTAAACATTAAATTTTTTTTTTAAAAAAAGAGTTGAATATGTGTAATAATGTTCTATTTTAATTTTTTAAAGGTTTTGTAAACTTTTCTTCCTCTCTGCAAAATACATGCACTCCAAATAGAGAAATTCAGCCTTTGTCCCCTTGGTTAGGACAGTGCTACTTCTCCTTCATATTTTTTCCTCTAAGTACAAGTTTTCTGACTGGCTGTTTTTTGTTTTAATTTTTAATTAATTTATTTATTGTGAGAGAGGTAGAGCACGAGCAGGGGTTAAGGGGTGGCAGAGAGGAGAGAGGGAGAATCCCAAGCAGGCTCTGCTTCACCAGTGTAGAGTCTGACACAGGGCTCAAAGTCACGAACCACAAGATTGTGACCTGAGCTGAAACCAAGAGTCAGATGCTTAACTGAGTCACCCAGGCACCCCCTGACTGGCTACTTTTAACATTATTTTCCATAAAAATTCTGATATATGTTGGCTTATATTATTTAACTTGTAGACCTCGAGTGACTACTATATGCCAGGCATTGTGCTAGGAGCTCTGGAAGGAAAACTTTCTGTAAGGACTCAGATTAGCTTCATGTCTATTGAAAAAGTAACCCTATAAAAAGGTATATGGAAGTCAAGATTAGGTCCTTAAGTGTACTGCTGACAACATTGGTAATGATTTCACAATAGTCCAGTGAATGGAATCACAGCACAGAACAATTTGTACATATTTCATTTTGAAAAGTTTATATTAAAAACCCATATACATGGATGTGGGTGTATGAAGAGGTGGGGAGAGAGAGAGACCTCAATAGTATAATAATTGCTCAAAATATTACTCCTCTTTTGGAAGCTTCAGTTACATTGCTTTTTTTCTGATTTCTGATAAAAAAACAAAAGGAAAAAATAATGAGGTTTTATAAACAAGCAAAAATATATAGATACACATATTTTACAAAGTTCTTCAGTTCATCTTGTAACCAAGTCTTGATTTTTTTCTCTTAGACCAGAAGATCAATTCAGAAGTTATTAGAATGGGAAAATAACAGATTATATCACAAGGTAAGAAAGTTTATGCAAATAAATGCCCTATTTATATATTTGCATTAAGTTGGAAAAAATAGAAATTTTCAGGCCACAAAAGAATGAATTAGAAAATTAATATTCAATTTTAGTATATATTCTTTACAAGTTATTTTTAAATGTTGTGTTATGCATTTTATGCTTATACCTGGATGGTTTTCAGTGATTTATTCAAATGTTATAGGTAATATGAATTAATATAGAAATTCTTAACAAACTGTACTTTCTTAGCTTGCTTTGCACTGGAAGTTGACTAAAAGGAAATGCGAAACTAGCAATATGATGGAGTATGTAAGTATGCAGTTGTTTTTAGTTACTTTCTTTTGGATCCCATTCTAAATTTTTTAATGTTTTTATTTATTTTTGAGAGAGAGAGAGTGTGTTCACAAGCCGGGGAGGGGCAGAGCGAGAGGGAGACAGAATCCAGAGCAGACTCCAGGCTCCAAGCTGTCAGCACAGAGCTGGACGTAGGGCTCCAACTCACAAACCGTGAGATCGTGACCTGAGCCAAACAAAGTCAGACGCTTAACTGACTGAGCCACCTAGGCGCCCCTGGATTCCATTCTAAATGATATTTCACTATGCTTATCATTTGTCAGTTCTTCTTTTTACCTTTTTCTCCTCAGCCTGAACTTTTGTCAGTTGAAACATGGAGGTTTTTCCTTCCATCTTCTTTAGCTGTGTAGCCAATATAAAATATCTTGAAAGCTAGGAATTACTTAGAACTTAGAAAAATCTCAGCTTGTGTTCTCCAATGAAAACATTACACAGCCATAACCTTTTAACATGAGTGCAGACCATCACATATGATGATGGGCATAGCTGCTATTGAACAAAATATTTCTGAATATTATCTTGTCAAAACTTGCACAAAATAGGAATTGTCTTCTGAATTCTGGATTCATGTTCCTGGCTTTTTTTCTAAGCTGACATTTAATTTTTAATAAAGAAATTATAGGTTCTTTTTTTTTTAATGAAAGCTATACAGTCTTAATCACAAAACACAAATTCACGTATAGCCAATGTGGTAACTACGGCATCATTATCACTCAAAAGAATATGAAATTTATCTAAGCTTCAAGTTGCTGACATGTAGTCTGTATTTAGTATATAAATGTTCCATTTCAATTTCATAAATAATGATTATTACATTATCTTTCTCCACTTTGAATGGCTTAGGGAAAAAAATGTGCAAATGACTGACCACAAATCTAAAATGCACTATAGACAAAAACCTTATTTAAAGTATTATAAGTTTACACATTAAATTTATAAATAAAATATTAAATATAAATTTAATATATATTTATACAAGTTTATAAATATCATAGGTTTTGATCATGTATTTCCAACCTTTAATTAAAATATTTTAATCAATCCATTTGAGTATTTCATTATTTTTTATACAAACAACTTATAAAAGTAAGAACCAATATCAACTGCTTTAATTGAAATATATATACGTGTAATATAGAGAAAAGGTATTTTTTTCTAATCTGTACAATAGTTTTAATCTCTTATACTTTGTTTTAAAAAAAGAGGGGTGGAGGTGAAGAAGGACATAATAATGTAAGAGGGTTTGCTTTTCTGCAGTTAAACAAATAATTATTATAAATTAAGTCATAGAAACTTAGCTACAACAAGTAGTTATGTTTGCCAGTTTAATTTAATTGCCAATCTAATGATACCTTGTAGTAAATCATTTTTATAACTTTTTTATATATTTAACTCACTTTATACTAGAGGACCAAAACACGGTCCTGGGAAAATGATTATAGACTTTCTGGGTTATATATGTTATAGTAAATGCAAATTATTTTAGCAATATATTCTTGTTTGTTTTTATTTTACAGGTAATACTAATAGAATTCTTACCAAAATATCCCATATTCCGACCCGACTGAGGAATTTTATTCAGTCACTTCTGTGTTACTTGTCATTTCCTACCCTTAGTGCCTTGTAGATGATTTTGGAATGAAGATGGTCTCCTTTGCTGTGTTCAACTTACTCTTTATTTCTTAATCTTATTCTTATTCTTTAGAATATTCTCCTTACTCTTTTATTTATGTTGGTTTCAGAAGAAAATTTGCACATCTTTTTTGTTGTTAAATGAGGCTTGTGTTTTGCACTCTCAATTTTTAAATAAATACACACACAGAGACATATATGTATATATATAGTTGCCACTAAAGATAAAAAGCATCAGTGCTGGTGTTTAAAAAGCAAAAACAAAAATTTGTTCTGAGCATGCTGCCTTATAATTTTCATACTCACTGTTTCTAAATATGCATCATTTTTCTAGTCTACTTAATGCTCTGTAATCCCTTACCGGACATAAGTAATTAAGCTTTTGGTAGCTTTTAGAAATGGTTTTACTCTTACTTGCTTTTAAAGGACATGCAATTAATAGCACTGGTTTTGTCCTGCACTTTGCTAAATTATCAGTTATGTTAGTGGATAAAATATTTAAACTCTTAAAAAAAACTTGTAAATAGTGTCTCTTTGCATAACAAAATGTGATATGCCATGGTATACAGAATGTAATGTTACTTTTACTGTATTGCCAACAAATCTGCATAGATTTTAATATGAATGAAGACTGCAAGCATCCTTTTGAATGTATAGACTGTTAACATGTTTTATGGCAGAGCCATAATGAGTTTGTTAAAATTTCAGGTGTAGGGCAGGATTGCCCTTTCTAATGAGTGGATTAAAATTGAAGTTGTTGTCTGAGATATTCTGCATTGCACCTGAAACCCAGAACCTTAGTTTTTCCATTTACTTTAATAATTTCCATTTTGTCCTCCACTCCAACCCCCAAAAAATTCATTTGATATCCGACACATTTCACAGCCTCACTGTCCTTATTTATTACCCTTCATGTATCCTTTCCCTCTTTTGAAAATACATACAATTATGCTCTTTAAGGAGTATTTCAAGATTTCAGATGTCTTGGGAGGTGGCTAGATTCTCACGAAAGCCACTGCTAATCCTTTTTTGGAGTTCTGATATTGTGCTTTGGGAAAGAGGGAGAGCTAATTGAGAAGCTGTACCTAAAGAATAATTAGTGGCTGATTCATAGTTGATAATATATTCTTTATATTTTTGAGAATTTTTTTAAACATGTGGATATTATTAATGAGGAAAGACAAGTATGTAGACAAAAGTATTTTAGTTTATAAATTCACCACACATGTAGCTTTTTCATTGATGTGAACGTATTTCTCTTTTTCTCCTCACAAGATGAGTGAGAACACCACACTAAATTTGAATTTTTAAAATAATTAAAGCTTTATATTGTGTTAATTCGACTGCAGATGTATGCCTGTATATAGGCATTATTTGTAATTCCTATTGATAAAAATAAATTAAAAGTACCTGGACTGAATAATATCCTATTTGTCATCTTACTACTTTTAGCAAAACTTTTTAGACAATCATTTATCCCAGTGAAGAGAACAGTCATTTCTTCATAAAAGGTCTAGTCTTTAAAGCCATTTTAAAAATGTATGCCTAATTTGAAATCCACGGTCCTGAACCAATAATAGAGCAAAAAGAGACACAATTGTTTGCACACTTTTCCACTTCCTTCTGTAGAACCCCATTATCCCCATGCCACCAAGCCACCCAGAGTCTCTAACTTTTAATATGTGTGCCTGCAAATATCATTTGTCTGCTGCAAAATTAAATACGTATTTTTATAGACAAGGTGGAAACCTCTGAAAATGCATACCAAATGTCTTGTTTTATAGCTAAGGTCAGGGCAAAATTGTATCTGTGGTTTATGCTCCAGCTAATATCATCAGGTTTATGCTTCAAACTGTGATTGTTTAATACCAAATTGATTTCCAGAATAATACAAAATTTCTAATTCCAATGATAGAATAATTTTAAGTGTCAGTCCTTAAAATCTCATTTTTTTTCTGTATACTTAGAATTTGGCCATGTGATAGTCATAGTAACTTTTCTGCCATGTATAAATCATACTTGGTTTTGCCCAAAGAAGAGCAGGAAGTGGTGAATTGTGTCCATGAAACAGGAGATGGAAATTGAGCGCATCTGGAGGTGACAGAATATAACTTGAGTTACAGTAACATTTGTCATAAAAAATCATTTGCCAGCATTTGTAAACTTTATTTTAATACTTCCTCTAGTTGCTTTTAAATGTGTTATTTTATTGTTCATTATGCTGGTTGACTCATCTTATTTTCTTGAACTACTCATAAAATACACATTTTTCTTTCTTCTCTCTTATATGACTGCCTTTTCAAACTATTTTCCTATGAAGCGGGCTGATTAGCAGTTGGGTATTTTGGAGTGCTTTGGAGGAGGGTGTTTTCTTTTCAATGAAATTGGCAGCAATGAATGATGAAATGGCAAAGCGCACTGTGTGGTCATTATTTACTCCCCCATTGATTTTTTTTTTCTTTCATCCTAAGGATACAGCATACTTGGATATTTCTATCAAGTTAGCAGAATATTTTTGTGAAATGTTTTTAAGTTGAAGAAAGTAATTGGGAATTTCTCTGTTACCTGACATTCTTTTATGAAACCTGCTGTGGTAGTTTCCCGAGAAAATAACATGTATTTGCCAAAGTATATAATCACAGAGCTTTGAAATTGTAAGTTAAAACCATTCCTTCTCTGAATTCCGTTATGCATCTCCGTCCCCAGTGCTCCTTTAAACACCTAAATTATGTATCAAAGGAAATTAAGCCCTAACCTTTTTCAGCTACTCTGTTCCCTCCTACCCACTCTATTAATTTAGGAAAAAGACCATTGTAGTTGAACATTAGAAGTAGTTGGAGAAGTGCCTTCTCGTTTTTGAACAAAGATAACATTTTATGTTGAAGGAAACAGAATGGATGAATTGGTACATCATTAGACTTAAAATCATCTTTTTCAAGTATTAGAATATTTCATTAGCATATTATATTCTATTTATTATTTAAAACATGTTTCTTTGTTTTCCCTCAATCATATTATGTTAGTGTTAAAATATTACAAGACCATCAATCACTTACAAAACTGGTATAATTCTAATTCTAGTAAATATGTAATTCAACATGGTTCTGAAAGAACAATGGTCTTTGAAGCCGTACAAAAAAACCCACTTAAGTATTTAATGTACATACTATTTATATTATCTATAAACATTAATGTCTGATTAGTTAATCTGTGTTACCATTTAGCACTCTGCCATTTTTAATGAAATTCTTATTTTTTCATAATTTTAGTGACATTCCATAACGTTTGTAAGGCTTAGAACAAATAGGGTTTTTCCAAATGTATGTGAACTTTTAAAAATTGTTAGCATTTTAATTTTGCTTACAAATAAACTACCACTTAAAAAAAATCAAACCTCACTACTTGAACATAATGCCCCCAAAAATAATTTCATTAGAATGAACTATGTTGACCTAAGGGAATATAGAAATTATATACACTCATTTAAATGGAGCATTTTCACATATGGAAATACTTTTTGCTGATTTGACTATAAGATGCCCAAATTCATTGAAGCTAAGTCCTCTTATGCCTATAAAATTCTGCTATAAAAATTCATTTTTCAACGATTGTCAAATTGTTCAGGTTCCTTTAAATGATGAACTATTGGAAAATTTTCTATAGAAAAGGAATAGATGTTATTAATAATACTTGTTCATGTAATATGGGGACTGAAAAGGGGGATATGTATATCCTTATCTTGCCCTAAATTTCTCTTTTCTGATTCTGAACTGGTCTTTTCATTTTGGTGAACTGAGAATATATTCCATTTTCTGTGGACTTTGTCAGATTCATACTATATGAGGAAATGATCTACTATTAGGGGCTTTGGGCAAGTCACTTAAATTACATTTCAGTCTCTTAATCTATAAAATCATGGGGTTGAACTTAGAGCTAGACAGAAAAGTAGAGATAACCTAATATTCTGTGATTCTAGGAATCCTTAGGAAATTTTTATTCTACAGAATCTCAGAATGATTTTTCTCAGATCTACTACCCTTGGTGGAAATTCTCACAGTGCCTTGCACACAGTAAATGTTTGATTTGCCAACCGGCTCCCAGCTCATGTGTGTTCATGTCACACTCAAAGAACTCAAAGACTCAAAGAACCTGATACCTGCTAGACCTGAGCCCTTCTATCGTAATAAAAATAAGTGTAGTTTCCTTAGGAACCAAGGACTAAGGTCTGTGGGCTTTGCATATGTGGAATCTGATTATGCATTTGGTATCCAGGCAAAAATTATAACTGTGACAACAATGGAGATATGGGAGGACCCAATCTGACAATGATGTGAAAAGTTTCCTCTCCTATCCAATATTTGCTTCAGTGTCTTACCAAGTTCCAGATCCTCAAAAAGATTTTTTTGGAACAATTTGATATTAGATGAAAAGAAAAGTGGTGTGGAACTCAAACCCAAATCACTTCTGGTTTAATTCTTAGCTCTGCTGCTTAATTCCTCTGTACCTCATGTCCTCATTGTGGAAGTGGGGACGATAATCTGGGCCTACCTCACAGGGGAATTGAGGATTTTTTTCATATATTAATGTGCTTTTGAAGTTGGCTGAAAGATACACTGAATATCATAATTTTGTAATTTCTAAATAGATTCCTTTAAATCTATTTTGTTGTTGTTATATTTTCTTTCTCAGTCAAACTCTGCAGAATGAGTGTTGCAGTTAATCTATTTTATCAGTAGTAAATTTGTTATTAATCCCCTATATGTTAACATGAATAATTGTGTTATGTTAATACGTAGGGAGGAAAAGCAGGTGGATGTAAACCAGTGTTTCCCAACTTGGGAAAGATAAAGATAGCAGTGGGGGCATCCTTGAACCTTTTTTATATTTCAGAAAGTATACCAGAAATGATACATTTACCCATAATATATCTGCCGCACAAGCCAACTAAGACATTGAATTTCCGTGCATTTTGCTTATATTTTTTCAATCCTGTCTAACATAACACTGGTTATCACCCACTGATCATAAGTTGTGAATGACAATTCTGCCTTTGATTAGTAAAAGAATGAAAAAGCCTATTATTACCTGCAGTTTAGTAAATAAAATACTTGAAAACATGGGGAGGTAATAATAAAGGGAT